>JBAMBQ010003930.1:0-42876 GCA_037044495.1 Stegana nigrithorax
ATTTATTATTAAATTTAAAACGCAATTATTGCTTTAATTTGCTTATGACAAAACAACTCTCCGTAACACAGCAACAAAATATAGCAAAAAAATACATATATAAGGAGCAGATATTATGATTCCAAAATGAACATTTGAAGTATAAAATTTTTTTGACTTATTTCTGAAATACAATTATTTTAAAATAATACAACAGCAAATTAAATTACTTTGTTTTCATCAGTTAATGAAAAAGAAAAATCATCGCATTTAGACAAAAAAAAACAAACCAAAAGAAATAGATATAATGATTTTTTTTATTGTTTTTTGTTTTTTAGATCCTAATCTTAATTTTTTCAAAAATCTAAGATAGAATAAAAACTATTTTAAAAAGTTATTATAAATCAGAAGGCAGAAATTTATTTACTAATTTAAAATAATATTCATTTCTTATTTGATCGTTTTAAACAATTACCATTTTAGTTGATTAATTATACACATGCTTACTATTTTTTTTAGTAAAATGGTTTTTCTTTTATATAACGACTCTGAATGTACAGCGTCTTAAATGGAATTTCTGTTAGGAAAATTAAAAAACAAAAAACCGAAAATTTACTAATAAAAAAATTAAAAATATATATAACTCTGATGTAACATGAAGCACAAAAGTAAAACTCTATTTGTTAGAACCGAAACGAATTTGAAATATCAATCCTTTTAACAGACTAACAAATACAAGTTTCAATTTTATTTCAAAATATTTGCACACAATTGCCACACACCTTATATTCTTGAGACCCCACAAAACACTTTACACTCATGGCTTTTGAATTATGCACAGACTTGCTGTACTAAGGAAACACTGCCAAGCAACAAAAAACACTTTATTTTGGAGTAACCTCTGGTTAAAATGCTGATAATTTTTTAATTCAATTGAAAGATCAGCCCTACATATCCGTCTTGATATATGGATTTGGGACAATGATCTTTCACTTGAATTAAAGAAATAGAAAGTTAAAAAAAATTTTACTTTAAAAGATAATACATATATATATAAACTTATACATAAACATATATGTTCGAAATATGAGCACACAGTTGCCACGCACGTTTTATTCATGAGATCACACAAAACACATTACACTCTTGGCTTTTGACTTATGCACTGAGTTGATGTACTAAGGAAAAACACTGCAAAGCAACAAGAAACCATTTTTATTTTTTTAGTTACCTTTTGAAATGCTGATCATTTTTTTAAATCAAACGTGGATTAAACCCCAAAAATTTTATCATATAGTTAATTTCTGGAGAGATAACCTCACACTTGTGTTAAAAAAAATTAAGAAGCTAAAAAAAATTTATTGAAAAAAAAAAACACATATATTTATATATGACGTGAAGCACAAAAGAAACTTGAATTTGTTATACCCGATAGGATTTAAAAAAAATCTATTCGTTTATCAGAACATCAAAAATTAGCTTTAATATTTGCTTTTGCAGTTGAATAGAAAAATACTTGGCACTAATGGCTATTGAATAATGTGAAGACGCTACCAAGCACCAAGTAACACTCTTGGAGTTAACTGTGGCCAGCCAGTGACCCTTTGAAATTCGACGCACAACTGATTGACTCGAGATGCGTTTTAGGGCTTTTATAGGCGGAATGTTGCCGTTTGTGCACCTACGATTGGACTTGGCAGGTGCGAGCATATATTGCAATATTGCTAAACAAATAATCTTAGTGCTTTCCGTTTGGCAAATGCGCTTCTCGTATGCACACATGAAGTTTCCTTTGACAAAGTTTTTGCATGTAATAACTGATATAAATAAACAGACAAACATAAACTGCCAATAGGCTCGTAGTGATGCCGGACACGGCACTTAGCCTTCGACGCAGATTTGGCCAAAGCGCCGAAGCTGTGCACTTCGGCCATCGAGCATCACTGCTGTTTACGCTCTTGTTTACTGTATCAAGAGCAATGCTGTTCACATGATTGCCCCTGCGTTTATTTGTTTTATGTCATATTAAAATTTTATTGAATGCAGTGTTAACAGAAAAATGATATGATTTTGCTTTCAAGAAAATAACATTGGAACTTATACACTGTCAAACCAAACTAAAGCATCAAATTTATTAAGTATACATTTCGTTTTTGTTTTTTTTTTTGGAAATTTTTTATTTCATTTTCTATTTTAATTGCAAAATATTATAATTATAATAAAAAAAAAATACAACAAAAAAATTTTTCTTTAGTATATACTCCTATTGATGTTGCTTTTGCTTGGTAGTATCAGTTGCGCCGTAAGCAAACTTATAGTCTTTTAGTTTTTGTAAAAGAATCCTTTCTTTTGTCTTGTCAATTAGCACAATCAAAACAGCTGTCAAATTTTGAGCATAGTTCACATTGCCTGCTGTAGATGACTTTTGGTCAGTACTGTAGTTGCAGCACAACTCAATAAATCCAGAATATGCTTGAGGCATTTTATAGACTCAAACAGATGGACGCTTAGGCACACAAACAATTTTCTTGTACGGCTTTGGCTATGCGCTTGTCGTGTTTACTTAGCATATGTATGTTCATATCATGAATGTATTTAAGTGTATCTAATAAACTGCATGCTGACATGTTTGAAATTAAAATTTTCTATTTATTTATAAGTATATTTTAGTTTACATAACTTCAGTAAATACTTAGCGAAGCATGTGATGCTGTTTTTTTGAAAGAACTGAATTTGTTCATTTTAGATATTGAACATCATTGCAATATTTTGCAGGGCCAGGGCAGCGGAAGGTTGGCAAACTGCAGCAACACTTACGCACTAACCAAAATATTACGTGTATAATGATGGGATCACAATTTTAAGTTTTAGCCTTAGGTAAATTAATTTCATCATGCGCACACATGCTGAAGCCACAAAGTCATATGCTTAGATGATTCTGTTTATTTTGTAGAAATTAATTTTTTGTTCATAATTCATTTGCCTAATGAAGCAACAACTGTCACTGACGATACTCTTTTCAAAATGTGTTTCAATAAATAATATAAGTATCATTGACACGTTTTAATTTAGATTTGTTTTTAATAAACAAATTGCAGTTCATTGAACTAAGTTTTTCATTTACTCGTACATATAATTCATTAAAACTGCATATGAAAATAAATTCATCAAAATTTATTTTATAATATTTTCGCTTCCTGTCTGCAAATTTTTGCACTTCAAACAAATACAATTAAATTGAATGCAGTAACTGTACTTTGCTAGACAATGTGGATGCGCTTGAAAAAAACTGCATCGCCCTAACACTTCATTTAATTTATAAGCAACAAAGAGCATTTAATTAACTTGCACAAAAATCACGTGCTGCGCAAGAATTTGCTGCAATGACACGCTGAGATGTACACAGTGAACCCTTTGGCGTAACTCAACAAGTCAAACAAAATTATTGTAATGTTTTCATGTTTTTTGTTTTGTTGCGACTTCCATAAAAGGAATATACAAGCCATGACAAATGTTTTCTGCTTTCTAGCTAAAAAAACGAGACTTTCATATTGCAATTTTTTCATGTGTCTGCCCACAAATGCCAATTGCAATATTTGCAAACGAATATTCTTTTGTTGCGCCAAATGAAATTTTTATGAATTTCAAAACAAAAGTTTTTGCACGAAACAAATAAATATATAAAACAAATATGAAATCACAATTGGCATCAAGCAAATTTTCATTTATTTTGCCCATTTGATTTGTTCATTTTTACTTTTTCATTTAAACTCAATTCGTTTTTGAATTCATCTTATACAGTTTTCAAGTAAAGCTCTCTTCCACTAAACAACAATAAAAAAAAAAAAAACAAAAGTCGTCTATGGTCAATAATTGGATCTATTTGAGTTGATGAATAATCATGTTTGAATATGCCAATTAAAACTAAATGTTTTTTATTTGCAATAATAATAATATCAGAGAGTATTATAAAATGACTTATTGCAAAAAGTTTAAAAGAAATAGCGCACAAAATGGTTAAATCCTTTTAAGAAGCGCATATCTGTAAAAATAAATTTAAATTGCCAAGCATGGGAAACTTGCTCAATCAACACATAACTCCCAAGTTTCACTAAACTTTCTTATACAAACAACAAATGTACAAAACAAACAACTCGCATGTTGACTTACAGTGCAGTGCTGTGCAATAAACAGTTCCACATTCGTAAGTAATGAAGCTTCACAAATATGAACAGTGACATCTGACTCTGTAACTATGCAACTACGCAGAAAACTGCAGCAATACCAAGAAACTATTTCGGACTCAAAAGCAGCCGGCAGCATTTAATACACTTCTGCAGTTCGCAAATTAAAAACAACATACCATTGAAATGTCTGTACTGCCAGAAATTTAATTTGGCTCTCTCATTTACTGAAAATTTGTATCACACGCTGCTACGAATGCCCTTAGCTGATATTTATTGCATTTTCCACAACACAACACTTCTGACTTCTGACATTTCACTTGACGTGCAGCAAACTAAAGTTGTTCGAATGTACAGAAATCATATGCAGTAAAAAAGGCTAATAGCCAGTCTGACAGTCAGAAGACTTGGTTGCAGCCGAGGCAAGAAATGAATACAGCATTCCTACAAAGTCAGCTAACGAAATGTAATTTTTCAGATGTGTGCACAGAATCTATTGAAATGCATTTCAGAGAAAACCATCTGTGCGTATCGTAGTTAACATTAAAAAGCCGCAGGTGCTTAAATCAGAAATTTAGTCATTTCAGAAATTCGAATGCTGTGAATACGGAAACAACAAAATTGCTGTTCATTACAGTTGCTGACTCTTTGTGCTGACAGCGGGCAGCAAATGCATAACGACGCCAACTATTGACGTGTAAGAAAGAATGTTTTGCGAAGTTTTGCCACAGCCTTTGCTTGCTTTTCGTACGCGTTAGTGAAGTTTACATTGCATGCATATGTCATGACTACATATACTTCACTAGTTTTATCTAATATATGCACTACATCGAGTGGATTGTGTCTTATGCGAATGTTACTGCGTTTGCTTATACTGCTGTGCCGCATGCTTTTTGTATCTTTACGGTTTAAGACTTTTAAACCAGACAGCGTTAGACTTATTTAAGCAAATTTAAAAATCTGCAAAGAAATCATATCTAACCACTTTAATGCTCCTGTAATTAACTTTAGCTAATTCACTAATTAATTAATTAGAAAGAAGTACTTTTGTTTTTAATATTTAATGCTTGATTTCGCAAAATTCAGGAATTTTAATTGCAAAGCTACAACGTTCAGATTTGTCTTAAAACTTTAATTAAAAGTCACTCACAAGACATTGCGTATACGCCATGTTAAGCAGTCGCTATTTTTTGATTAGCATTGCGTGTGACATTTACGAAAACAGTGGGATTGCCATTTTTATTCTAGCAAAACTTTCAATTAAAAATGTGCACACAATACTAAACAGGCATAAATGTTAAAGTTGACTATAGAAGCCTTTGTATCAAAATCAACTGATTAAGCAACACGAGAATAACTATTCGAAGCAGTAGCAGGAAAAAAATTTCACTTAACGCAAAATTTTGTGCACGAATTAGATCAGCAGGTAGCACACGATGCTGCCATTATCTTTGTCAGCGTCTTTGTCATTATACTCAGCACTTAGTGCCTAACTCGATGCGAACGCAACCGACACCAGGATGAGAGTGGCACGAGAAATGGCAAAGCCAACGCAGCTTCGGTGGCGTGTGCGTTCACGTTGTTAGTTTGTTAGTTATCCGACCCGTAAGGACATCGCGTGCGCTGAAGCTGGTTGGCTGGCAATTAAATTATTACAACAACAGCCGCAACGATGGCACAAACCACATTAAAAAGTTAAGTACGTCGCACAAAGTGCCTCTCCATGAAATGACGTTGTCCTATTTCCTGTATTTACTCTTGTGGTGAGTGCTACCTTTGGTCAAGCTGCTATAAATTTTAATCAAATTTAAATCAAATTTAAAACAAAAACCGTAAACTGATTCAAGCCGACAGTTATGGCGTATACATAATTTTTAAAAATGCTCAATTTTTGCAAAATATTAATCATACGACCGTTCCATTATTGGTTTTTTTTTTTTTTTAAATCTGTAAATGCCAAATATAATAAAAATATGTAAATAAAAAATGTAATGTGAATTGCGAATGATAAATTAAATTTTGTAGTGTGTTATATTTAATTATGTCTATTGTCAACAAGTCTGCATCGTCACGTCTCATGTACATTGATAGACACTCCGCATTTATTTTTGTTTCTCCCAATATGACAACAATATGCTTTAGTTGAGCCAAAGCCTGTTAGAGAACGAGCTTATAGATTCATAAGGATATTTCCATTACTCGAAATTAATTAAGCTTAAAAGATAACACGCCGCAGTACTTATTCCTGGAAGCTGCTTATTAAAGCTTTAAACTGATGATAACAACAGCGAGAGTGGCTTCAGTGCAGAATTTCGGTTTCTGGTCACGTACTTAACAAAGAGTTACATATTAATTTCGCTTCAAAGGAAATGTTTAGCAAGATAAACATGTCACAGCAATTATGTTTTCTTTATAAATGTTTACATGCAATGCATTTCATCTGAGCTAATTCATGAGCTTATTTGTATAAGAGCACAAGCAAAATGTCCTTTGTGCTATATTAAGCAACAAATGTCAAGGTTCAACGCACAATTTACTTCGCTAAGAAAACTCAACGACGTGCATGGACGCATGGCCACATGGCCGCATAGCAATGCCAACTTTAATAGAATATTGGGCTGCAGCAGGATAATAATTGCGAAACTTTTTTTGTCTGCCATGAAACTTGTAAGTTTAATAAAAGCAATTCTGCCCTGCTGCGATGCCACATTGAAAAATTTTACAAAAAAAATCTAAGCGAAGTCTTTGATAAACTTCGCAAAACATTTGATGAGCTTATTAAATTTTTACTGCGAATGCGAATATGAGTAATTTAATTTTTATGAAAAAAGTTGTAAAATAAATGAAGATAAATTGATAAAATAAGCAAAGAATCGATCCACTGAATGTTCACAATTTCATTGTTGAATTGTTTAACTACACAAGTTACGAATAAGTTCAGTTGCTCTCTAACCTCTAACTCCGACAGAGATACTCAAGAGAGCTTAAAATATTTTAATCCAAAGTATATTTAAAATATATTATACACAAACAATTTAAACAAAAAATTTATTTTTTATTATTCATTTTTTTATTTCCAATCGATCCTATTTCGGATATTCAGTAATTTTTTCCATGTACGGATTATAGGCATCTTCACGAAACTATTTATAGAAAGAGAAATTTCTAAAAACTTCGCACGTTTGAATAGTCGCTGATAGCGGAGTTGCCCTCACTGACTTTAAATGATATTTTTTTTTATCACAGACATGTGGTTTTCTATGCTCTGATCTACCATCGTCTTCTGTCAAACTGAGATTAGGTCTTAGTTGACACCTCTCTGCAGTTTCATTATAGCCTCGAATGGAGCGCGAAAATTGAATATTTAAAACGCTTTTACTTTTTCCTACTTCATTTTATATATCCTAATAAAGCGTTCTGCCGTGGTCAGTGTTCTGGTTGACTCAGAACTCGATTATAAATTTTCAAGATTTGCATAAGCTAAGCAACGAATACCTCACCAGTCATTTTCAATTTCTAAACGACCATACATCTTATATAAATTTTTCAGTCATATAAAATGAGTTGAAATTTTACATAAAGCCAGACGAAATATTTCGGTTTCTCGCATCAGCCCTTTTTGGAATGCATTCCGTTTAAGAAGTAAACGGCAAACAGCGTAAACAGGAAAACATTCACAAAGCGCACATTTTTGTTGCATTCCCATTTTTATCTCATTTCATACGTTTTATTTTAGTCCTCCCTTCTGCCTGCACATTTATACATTTTATTGCTTGAGTTTCTTTGACAACGTTGAGTATTTTTCTTATTTCAAAATAACTTTACAAATATACTCACATTTATCTAACATGCTGAGAATTGTTGTTGTTGTTGTTTCTTTTCTTTTTCTTTGTTTTTTTGTTTTTTGTTTCATTTAACGTTATTTTTCACCTAATGCTCTTCTCAGCCGCAGCTGATGCGCACACCGCCATTGACCAGCATCAATGTCCAATTCAGGCAGCACTTCGTTATGCTTGTTTACTTTTCGCATAAGGACACAGGCGAGAAACTGAGTATACATAATCACTGAAATGAAAAGATATGCTTATATTTTCATGCTCCAATGATTGTAAGTGCTGAATAGCTTAAGCACCAACTCCAACAAAATTATATTGTATGGTGTGTGTGTGTTTAGCTTTTTATTTTTATTTTTTACGCTTCAATTTTAAAGCCAACGCATCGATTGTGGCAAACGAAAATATTACGTATACGCACAATGTGACCAAGACCGCAATATGATTTTAAAAGAATCGAAATTAAATAGCAAAATTTATGCGTAATAGAATAGCATAGCAACTGTTGCTTGCAAGTTGCCTGGCATTGTTTTCACAACGAAAAAAAAAAAAATAAAATAAACAGAAACAGAAACGAAAAACAAAAAAGAGAAACTCCAACAACATGCCAAATCAGTGTGTGTGCTTAAAAACTTTTGCGCACACACGGTCTGCAAACAGGCAGACAGACATTTGTATACACTTTTTTTTTTTTGTTTTTTTGTTTTTTTTTTTGAACATGCATTGCAATGGCACGCCATCGGTTTCATGTGCGAGACCTGTTGCACACAATCAAACATATGCGAGTGCAGACCCATGCATGCACAATTTCACACACTCACACACACAAATGGCCACCTCACGCTACATACACTCACAGGCACACACACACAGACACCAACACAAGCAAACAAACAGCAAACACAATGAAAATGTCAGACGTTTATTGAAATTCACAACGCGTCGCTCAGCTCTTGCTTCGGTTCTTTGTTTTATTTTGAATGTGTACACAAGAAAACTTAGCTTTTTGTGGCTTAAATTGAAAAAAAAATTGAATTTTTTTTTGTGGCCATAAAAAAAAGCAACAGTTTACATGCCTTGTAGCTAAGTCTTTTGTGGCCTATGCACTGGCAAATGCAGCTGCTGCGTTTTTTCATTTTGCAAATATTAAAAGCATGGCCACACTTTGAAATCGACCGCATTAGATAGATACAACTGTACTGCAACACAAGTTCGATGGATGGGAACCGCAATTTGAAATAACATAAACACACATATATAAGAGGATGTGAAATTTATGCAGACTTAATTAGCAACCGAATGTACAGATTTGTGGTCAACGTATCATTTAATTGTTTAAATATTATATTATTATTTGTTCACGAAAATCGGTGAGCATAAATAAAATTTTGAAATATTCCTGCGGCATTAAAAATTAAAAGCAATATGTACTCATATATTTACTGTAGACGTCCAATTTAACGAATGCTCATTTTAATCATGCTTAGCAAATTCAATATAAAATTCGTTAAATCAAAAATTATTTTAAATCAAGAATTATAACTCAAGATAGTTTCGTTATTAATGCTTGGAAATTATGTTTGTATAGAACATAGAATATAATGAAAATAATTTTTTTTTTTTAACTTAATAGTTTTATTTAATTCTTGATGCTTTGTATGGATTTTTTATACGCTTCATGGTTTTTGTGTAAAATACATGATTTTCTGTAGCCTACTATATGGAATTGATCCATAATATTCTTGTAGCACATTTTAAGTGTCGTTTCAGCGAGAGGAATATCCCCTTCGCTAAAGTTGCTTTCATTACTTAGATCCATTTCTTTCAATATTGTAAATAAAGCTTACCTAAAGAAAACTTGTGTATTATATAATGAACTCTTTGTATCAGCAATATCATCAAGCTTAACTGGCATATGGTACGGCGAACGGAAAACATAAGGAACACGTATATGTACAATACATATTGTTTTTTTTTTTTTTGTTCATTCTTTAAATCGAGTATTCGTTAAATTGGACTTCTACCGTATTTAGCAATCGATCGTTAATGAACTGTTACGTGCTCACTGATTCATGAAAATTCGTGCAGCTCATGAATAATAAATGAACCTGCAAAAAAACAATACAAAAATTTATTTAAAATAAATTAATGTTTTTTCTATCAGGACATATACAGAAATGCGAAAAGTGGCAATACATATCACAGATTAAAAAATGTGTCAAAACGATAAAAAAATAAACATACAGCAAATTACTTTCAATTAAGTTAACTTAAATAAATCCATGTAGGCACATTTAATGCCTGTTGACAAAACGAACAAAACATTACCAGGATTAATTACCTGGGCCAGCTGTGGAAGGCCATGATTGTTCACTTGTAGTGAATTGCAGGCAACATAAGCACAGGATAACCCTTTTTCTCGCATCGCAGCATTTAAACATTTTCAATAAAAACTTTTATAATCCAAACATCGAAAGTGGTTGGGTTTTTTTTTTTTTATTCAAAATAATTTTACATACTGACATCGATGGAGGCTTAACAATGTTTAAAAATGCCTAAGCCATGTCTCAATTCAACTGGAAATTTGCTTTTTTTTATACAATTTTTCTACTAAGCATATCAATGAAACTTTATAAAATTAAATAGTATAACATATACGTATTTAGTGGATTCACAAAAATTGAAAATAATGCCAGAAAAAGCAGAAAATATAATAATAAAGAAAAAATTCGCAAAATCCAGCTAACTAAAATTTTTCACAATAGTCGCCAGCATACTCTTAATATATCAGAGAAATTTGTTGAGAGAAAGTATGGAATTATGTTTTTGAAATCCAAATTACTGATAACTTTATAAATATAAAGATTTATAAAACAAAGTCGTTATTTCTATATAAACCATTTCTATAAATCTTGTATGACATTTTTAAAGGTTTTAAAAAATTTTCATAAAAATCATGTTGCCGATTGATCAGTTTGGATAGAATTACATTTTTACGTTGATATCGCAAAATGTTACCACTTTTATGTGTTTCCGCTATCAGCAATTGGCGATACTGTGTGCAGAGATTAATTTTACCCCAGCAGCCTTGCAAAAACTCATAGCTGCCTTCCTGCAAAAAAGCTGAATTTGCTGCCGTTGAAATGAAAAGGCTCTGCTGCGTAAAAAATCATAATACATGGCATATCGATTGAGGCAGCGAGTGCATTAAGCCAAAGCATAACAAGTAAAAATCATGAAATGCGATGCGATGCGTTGGAGTGGAGTGGGGTGGGGTGGGTTGGTGTGGGTTGTTGTACTTTCACCTTCGGCGCATTAACCAAGTATTAAATAACAATTACGGGGTGCATAAATTAATTATTTGCGGTTGTCTGGCAAGCGACGTTGCCTAGATGACGACTGCCACTCCAAGGTCAAGACAAGCATTCGAGGAAAGTTGCATTTGCGGTATAGCTTCCTTTGCTAATGAGACATTAAAACCCAAAATTCCTTCAATTAAAATCTAATTAGACATGTAATTGTTGTTTCCGGTAAATTGTATATTCCCTTTGGTTTTTTATTACCGTCGTTTGACTTAGCACAGCGCTGCTCAATCGCAGCAGAGTGTAACAGTGAGTAATGACTACACTCGCCGTCAATTTGTCAGCCAACAGGAGATACGTATCAGGGTTTGCTGCTCAATTTATTACAGCCGTAATTTACATTTAAAAATCAATATTTTTCGTTATTCGTTAGTTCATTGTTGCTTGATGTTGTTATTTGTTGTTTGTTGTTGTTGTTGTTATGGCTGTTGCCTGTTGCCAGTTAGAATCGTAAAATGTTGATTTTTGTGATTTATTCGTAATTAATCGATTTGTAATATTAAACGAATTAATGATCTTTCAATAGTCATTACTGAACTATATGTTGCTTTTTTTTTATTATTTAATTTGCTTACAATTTTTAAATAATATATTTATTTTGATTTCTTGTATGAAAATGTAAATTAGTTAAGTTTGTGTTAATCTTGCTGCCATATGACATTTTTACAGCATTCAATTGTATGCCACTTTCAGTAGCAAACTTTTGTAAGGTAATTTAATACAAAACTGCTGCTGGGGTCAGCGACTTCAGCTGTTAATGTCACTGGAGACAAGACCCAGCACGTAGTTGTGCAGGATATGAAATACAATTTGTTAGACGAGTCCCTATAGAAAAAATCATATTAATTCAATTTAGAGATTTTTAAATGCAATATATATGATTTGCAGTAGACATTTCGAACTGAAGCTAATCGATTGTGGCTTACCCACAAATATGTTTAACATCACGCAATGCACAGGCGAAGCTGTCACATCAGTAAAGGTAACATTTTCAGAGTCAGCGTCGTTTAAAACGAATATGGATGTGACCTACTTCGCTGGCGTTTATTTGCATTTGCTTTAAAAATTTACGCTGGCCTGAAATTTTCCCAACAACAAAGCAAGCCAAGCAAACGTCCTGCCTTGTGCCCGCGTAACAAGAACCTACTAGGCACCTGGCAGTCAACTACACAAACGTCTTCCGCTTAGCAATTCTTGGCATTGTTACAAATTGCTTTGTAATAGTCAATGTAGCCATGTATGTGTGTGCAGCATAATCCCTTACACAGAAACCATATACAAATTCTTGGGCTTACCTTTGTTAAATTATCTCAACATATGTATGTATGCTAAAAAGTTAAGCCTACTTATGCGCGTAGTTTCTTATGCCTTTGCAGCTCATTTACTCATCGAACAGCTTAAGAACATAAACTTCTACTGCATAATCCCCAAGGTACATTGTACTGTATTTGATTATGTGTAAGGCGGCTCATTTAAAGTTTTAATAAAATTTCCAATTCGACATTTGTTTATCAAGAAGCAATAAATATGCATTGACAGCAGCGCATGCAGCGGCTGCCTTTAAAGCGATGTGTACAAGAGTCAAAATCAATGACAATATCAACGCGTCAAACGCAAATTCGACAAATCAATCAAATCGCAAACAAAGACAGCGACAAATTTGCGCAATATGTGCCAATCCGACAAATTTTGAACACGTTGCCAATGCGAATTGCGAATGCCAAAGCCGCAGCCTATGGCAAATCAAATCAGGCAAGAGAGGAGATAAAGCATCGCTGAAATAAACCATTGTAACCTGCTCATATTACCTACCTCCCATACTCCACTCCACTCCGCCAACCCGCATGGCACTCACACTCACACTCACACTTTGGCAAACAACTCTGACAGTTTCAATTTTGACATTTGCATGCCACGCCCGCTACCGCCCGTCTGGACCGCCCGTTAGGCCCGTCAAGCGCCTAACAAGTGCCGACAGTTGCTTTCGCTTTGCTTTGGTTCAAGATATGTGAGAAATATTTGCGCAGCATATTCGCACGTAGAACGTGTCAACCCGTGAAATGCTTTGCTTCACTTTGACTTTGTTACTCGTGTGCCAGACACAGGATTCGGCTGCCGCAGCTGCCATAACTTTGGCTAAGTAAAATTGCTAGACAGGTCATTAAAATTTTAATAAACCTTAATAGCTTTGCCTGTGCGCTGTTTGGCATATTTTTAGTTGTTCCTTATTTTTTTTTTTTTTTTTTTTTTTTATTGTCATTGCTTGAACTTTATGTTCATACTTACGGCTGCGAATGTAGTGTCTGTGTGAGTGTGTGTGTGTGTGTATGTGTGTGAGTATGAGTGTATGGGTGTGTTGGTATGCTTAAGTAGATGCTTAGTTACTTTCATCGAAGTTGTTCGTGTTAAGCCGCAAAGCTGCTAAATAAAATTCGGACAATGCCACCTGAACATAAATAATGCAGCACATAAAGGTGTTTTTATTACACTCAAGGGAACTTGAGTACATTTTAAGCTGCATGAGAACACGAGATACTTTATTACAATTTCAAGTGTTTGTTGGTCAAAGTTGCAGATGAAAAGTTGTTTATTTTTTTATTTTTTTTTTTTTTTTGATTTTTTATGTCTTTTGCTTTGGCGATGACACGTGAACGAAATTGTTGCTGTGTCAGTTTCAGTTGGCGCATGAGACGGAGGAAGGAAGGCTGGGGTCTATGACTGCGGTTTCGGTTTGCTGCATAAAAATGGCACATTTACATGACACAACACGCCATTCCCTTCGCACTCATTCAAATAAAAACAAAAAAAACAACAACTACAACAACAACAAAACCAGATAACAAACCGAGCAGGATACATAGCAGGAAATTTTCAATTTCCGTTTACGGGCAAACAGCAAAATAGAAAATAGATCAGCAGCAGCTACAAAACGAAGCATGCACTGCATATTAAATGTATACAATAAAAAAACAACACATCCTTCCTTTGCCAAAATAGGACACACAAAACAAAGCAAAACAAACCAAACCGAAAATAAGTTAAATGCTAACATTGAGCAAAGACAAAACTTAACAAAACAAAACAAAAACAAAAAAAAAAAAAAATAAAAACTCATAGACTTGCTTTGTAACAATGTTGTTTTTCCTTTTTTAACTCTTGAACTTAATGTCAATTGAGTATCTAAGCACCAAGATAAGGACAAGCGACTTAAAATTTCATGTTAAAAAAAAGAATATAAAAACTTACAGCTTTTCACACTCAACATAAGTAAAACCCGTTACCACAGGATTTTTATGTTTAAATAACAAACTCCCAGCCGCTTTTGAGGTTGAACTTTAAATGATAGAAGCTAAGCAGAATAGGACTCATGATGAGACCGTTTCAGCCGCTAAGTAGACGAATGAGGCAGCGGAAGTTTCCTTGATTTCTCGGAACCGAATAAGCTTTTTCAACCCCGAGGTTTCAAGGAACGAGTCAAGGGCCCCAAAAGAACCATGTTTTGGCCATTAGTAGCGATGGAGCCCCTGAAGGCCATAAGTCACAAGGACAATTTGATGAAAATAAGAGGGAACCTAGACAATTGCCAAATAAAAGTCTTGGAAGTATGTTACAGTCGGCTAAGAGTGGGAGTGGCTTATTACACATCCAAACACACTAATATCATTCAAGTCGGGAAAAAAATTTCCTGATGAGACTTAGTGCATATCTACTGTGAATCCTCGGTCACAGGAATGAGTTGCCCAGACAAGTCTCAGAGTATTTCACACGAAAACAAAACTTTACATACCCATAGCTGCCTTTGCGGTCCCAAACTTGCACTATATGAAAATAACAAAGCGGATTCTTTGCGGAAGAGCAGTCGGCAATCTCGGCCAATTTACCTACCAATTATATAAATACATGCCTAATGATTATAGTCCATCTTCTCCAATTTCAACCAACATTTATAATTTGACCTTTTCATTTCTTTTGTTTTATTTCCTTTTATTCTTTAATATTTCACTTTGACATTTGAATTTGATCAGGAAATCAACCGTTTTGCCTTAAAACCTTTGAATCAAAGTGAAAACATATTGAAAATTGCGCAAAAAGTGGAAGAAAAAATAAAGGACTAAAATGTGAAGCACATTTTTTTCTAATATTTTTCTTTTCTTTTCTTTGTGGCAATTTCAAAGAAAAGTTAAGGATACTACCAAAAAAAAAAATTTCAGGCAAAACTCTTTCATTGCATTTTCAGCTCACAGCTGACAGCGTTTATTAAACATGCCAAGAAAACAATAGCAATTAGGTGCAAAAGAAATGTGGCTAGTGAAGAAAACTCTATGAGAAGCTTAAATAACTCGAGATACTTCGATGCCAAATTGCTGCCAACTAAGAAACAAAGCAGCGCACAGGCAAAATACAAAACTTATCATAATGAAGTCGTTTCCTGCCGAAGCCACCGCCATCGTAAATGCGCTTCCGCTGCCATTGCCGTTGCCGTTCCCGTTGCCGTTGCCGCTGCCGTTGCTATTGCCATTGCCGTTGCTGTTCCCGTTGAACATACTTACGTGCGACACACTACACCGTAGAAGCTCAGCGAGCAAATTGCTAAAGCACTTGATGTCGAAGGTGAAGCGCGCAAGAAAATGAGCAAACGAACGCACTTAACTTGCCAAGGTGGTAATTTCTGCACGTTCACGTATAATTATGCGCCCTACGACCTGTGTTCGCTCTTGGGTGAAAAGCGTGCACAGTAAACGCGAAAAAAGTCATACTTCACAATATATTTTGCCAACATTTTCAGTTCATTATCTCTGAAGCAGCGCACAAAAGTGTTGCATTTAAAATGATAATGCAGTGTTGTTACCAACACTGCAGCTCATACACTTAGGCGTGCATTAACAACATTCGATCAATGGCAATAAGGTAATTCACAATAGACACCCAAATTATTGTTCACCATTGTTGGTTGCTCTGCTGTTAATGTGTCTTATTCAAATGATTTAATAGAAAGTTAAATTTTAAATTTTCAAGTTTGACATGGCAGCTGCTTTTCGGCAGGCACTGTATTTATTTAACTTACACATGCAGATATTGGAAAAAATTTTTAACTGCTCACACATCACTGGAAACGCAGGATAACGAAGTTAAACGCCTGCCAGGCAAAGTTGTGCGAAAAAGCGTATGAAAAGCGTCACGACATTAAACGAAGCACAAATCAATTTGAGTCGATGCGCACAGAATTGATTTGCAGCGGCAGATACGTTACGATATCCCACACAAGTGCCAACTGCGTTTGGTCCCGCGGGAGGAGGGGGGGAGACATGGCACTACAATTAGCGCTTTTTGATTTGTTTTCGTTTTGTATTTTGATAACAACGTGTTATGTTGTAAAAACAACTTTGCACATGAATATTCGCACGCACGTATGCTTGATTAGATATGCGCAGTAAGCGAGACAGCGAGTCAGCTAGCTTCAATTGGGTCAGCCAAATTGTATTATCAAGAGTGCAGTGCATATATGATTAATCGTACTTTTGCACTCAAACTTTAACTGTTTTTTACTTTTTTATAATAGTAGCATTGGCTCCAAAATTAAAAAATATAAAAATTCAAAGCAATTAGTAAACCTTTTGCGAATTTAATTTCCAATGTTTAAGTCAGTTAGTTACATTCAAATAAATGACAAATTTTTCATGCAAAACACAAAAATCTTTAATTTGAAAATGCAGAAGCAACAATAATATAACAATAAAAATCATCGACTTTGTTGTATGGCATTTAAGGCTAAAACTGTCGGACAGATACTCGTACACGAAAACCGGAAAAGATGCGAACAAAGAATCCAGAAAACTGTCAGTAGGCCCAGCATAACCGCACAATGTCTCAATACCCTCAAGTGTATTGTCAAGTTAATAAAATAATATTTCTTCTTGAATGAGTTTCATGATAAAATTTAGTTTAGTGTTTTGCCATTTTGGCACAATGTGTTTCCTTCTTGCGTCTTTTTTATTGATTTATGTTCTGCTTTTAAGCTATCATAAAAGAGTTCATTAAAGAAAAAATTACACACAGCTAAGTGCAGGCAAAAGCATTTGAAATATTTGCTGACGTTAATGGATTTTTATATTCGCACAACTAAACTCTGTAAATCAGTCAATCAAATTCGAGCAGTCAGTCAGGCAGAAGTAAATATTGCCAAAAGTAAACCATAGCATGTTTAACGTATAAACGAAATCATATAAACTGCATAAAATTTTAAAAGAAAAACAAGCATATTTTCACATAAAACACTTGACAATCAGGACTCGTCTATTTGCACACGAAAAGCAATTAAACTTTGGCCAAGTCAAATGCACAAATTCGAACTGAGTCAACTTGTACCCCACATAAAACACACTCAGTACAAACAGTGACTGTCATAAGTAAACTTATGCCAAAGGCTCTTTTGATTCTGCTTTTGAATTATAATCAGAAAATAATTTACATTTTCTAAACTCAAAATTTAAATAATAAATTCTAGGTTTAACACTGTTAAAGTTAAAAATTAAAATTCTCTGAAAAGCAGAAATCCTGATACAGCTAAACTCTTTGGAAGAGTTAATTCTACACAGATTTATTAAGAAATTAAATGAAATTACTGATAAACACCAAGCAAGAAAAATAATGAAGAGTCGGGTAATTTACATTTTACTAAGTATAAAACACAGGGCGTTCCATAATTTTCAAATAAGGTTTACTGTGTTGAAAAGAAGTGCTTATTGTTCCAAAAACAAACTAGAAAGGCAGGGCTATAGTCGGGCGTAACCGACTATAGAAAATCCTGTACCCAATCCAAAAAAAAAAAAATTTTTTTTTTTTTGTAAAAGCCATTTTTCGGCTGATCGTTCCTATGGCAGTTATATGTTATACTAAACCGATATTTATCATATTCAGGAATATGATTTGATATTGCCTGAAACTGTCAAATCCAAAATTTGGTAAGGATATCTTAATAAACAAAAAAGTTTTTCTCATTAAATGTTGTTTTTCATCCGATCTTTCCTATGGCAGCTATATAATATAGTGAACCAATATACATAATATTTAGATATGTGATTGGGTATTAGGTAAAACGATTAAATCAAAAATTTGGAAACAATACCTTAAAAAACAAAAGGGTTTTGGTTAGGAAATGTGGTTTTTGGGCCGATCGTTCCTAAGGCAGCTATATGTTATAGGTTGAATAACGAAAAAAAAAATAAACTCGTTATGCCTATGGCTTAGGAGAGTCTTCGTGCCAAATTTGGTAATTGTAGGTTTTACCGTTTCCGAGATCCGTGCGTTCATACGGACAGAGGCACAGACAGACATGGCTAGATCGACTCGTCTTTCGACGCTGATCAAGAATGTATATACTTTATGGAGTCTGCCACGCTTCCTTCTGCCTGTTACATACATTTACACAACTTTAATATACCCTTTACCATTTTTTGGTACAGAGTATAAAAAAAAAATAACTATTATTAGCTTGGACCTGCAGGGGTTCTTGTTGTGAGTGCAACAAAACAGCAAAAAGATTTTATTAGCAATTCATTGCAATTTCTTTGATAGCAACATAACAGCAGGTACGACGACTTGCAACAATGAAGTGAATGCTCTATTTGATTTCATTTTAGCGCATATTAAAATGTAAATGAATAAGTCAAAGTGTTCGTTTGAAAATGTATTGCAGATATTCAATTAAATGCAACAGAGATCAAAGATCAAAGCATTGATAGCCGTGCATGAGTGTTAATGCAAAAAATTTTCTGCAAGGGAAGGGTCATCGATGTCTACTTCTTATTTTTTTTTTTTTTTATTCAATTTTTTTATTATTTCTAACATTATTATACGTTTAGCTTTGCAAAAAAGAAAATGAAATTTTCAGATACCATGGTAATTCTTTGCAGGCTTTTACTGCTCTTTTTCAATACGCATTTGTACATGCAAAAACGTTGGCAAAGGATTTATCACGCAGTGAATTTTTTAGGCAGACAATCAAAGGGAAAATATTAATATTAAAATTCGCTTATAACAATTGAAATGAATATCTGCCAACAGGATTTTTTGCGTAGTTTTTTTAAAAAGTGCAGCCTATAAAAGCGCCAACAGGATTGCAGAGCTACTCAATCGCATGCAAACAGTCAGCATGGTGACAGATCAGATGCGCAAAGTGCAATTCGCTCGTATCTTATTAGTCGAAATAAATGTTATAAAAGTGAAATTAATCAGTGATGGTGTTTTTTTTTTTTTTTTTTTTGAAGTGATGTGTATCATAGGATTAGAATCAGTGATTTTTTAAACGTTTAGAGATACTTTTCGTTAATTGTTATAATATGACACAAATTGGTGGATTGTATCTCTTTAGTTTATATTACAATTTACATCAATCATTCAATTTTATTCCATAAAGCAGAAATATGAAATGTATTAAAATAATTCGTTTATTGTTTCTAAAAGCCATGTTAGTTGACAGTTTGAATGCATATTATTCCAAACTGTTTCCTAACATGACTTATATAAACAAACTGCGTCTCACGTTTGCACGTTATGGATGGAGTTTGTGTTTGCTTCTTTTTTTTAACGATTTTTAACTAAAAACCATAAATAAATAAATAAACAATGTAACCATTAACTTAATGCCTGTTTAAAAGCCATTTCGTTCATATACATACAGTCATAAAGATTTACAATCTTCTATTATGTCTTCATGACACTTCAAAATTAGTATGAGCAAATTTCGTTTGAATCTATTCATATTAATCACAATGTATTTTTTAACAAGTCTTTCTCTCATATGCGTAAAGCATAACTTTAGCATAAACTGTATGAACATATATATGTAAGTATATGTATGCAAGCCACAAGAAAACAAACAAAGCAACAAACAAAAAAAGTTCCGAAGAATAACAAAACGTGTATCAAGTGTAAGCCGTGAAATCCCAGAAACAGCAAACACTCGACCCAACTGTTGTTGCGTGCTTCACGACTGCCTTGCCTTGCCTTGCTTTGCTTTGCTTGCGTCACGCACTTTTCACTCTTTAGAATCAATATTTGTGCAAAAGAACAAAATTGTTTAGAAAAAATTCAAGTTGAACTTTTTTTGTGAGCTGTAATGCAGAACTTAATTGACAAAAAAAGAAAAAGACAAAAAAACAAGAAAAATCAAACGATTAAACCTTGCTTCAGCATTTTAAGTGTTTCAGTCTTTTTGCATTCGATACACTTGGCTGCATCAAGTAGGCAGCTGTGGAGATTCCCACTTAGCAAACGAAACGTTAACAATGCGGCTTACATACTAAAATGCTTCAAACAAAACTTTGACGTTAATTTCTTTAGCAAGGCGCCCCTGTCGATGCTTTGAGCAGCACAACTTCGACATTGCTGCAGTAAAATTATGTATTATCTTTAGCGAAAAGCATCCACTGCTTAATGTCACCATGGCAACACCATCCCGCCAAGCGTAAGGCAGCCAATCGTCCAGGCAATCGTTCTAATAAACTGTCATTTGTATCCGTGTCCGGGTTACTGCTTAAGCATCTTGTGGCAACTTTCTTGTAGTGCAAAGTATTTAACTACGATTTTAGCTGTAAGTAAAAAAGCACAACATACATTTTCAATAAATAATTACACATTTTTTTTTTTTATACTTTAAAATGTTGCTGCAAAATGCCAACATATTCACTGCGGTAAGATTGCATATGCGCATTCTGCACAATATTCACTTTTGTTAAAAAAAAAAAAAAAAACTGTAGCATGCTTGTAGGCGTCGCATCTGATGCTTGCTATTTGTTGTTTGCTTTTCATTAGCTAAACCACCAACCACACGCACACATACACACAGGAACCACACATACACACACACATACACACCCACACACTAAACCAGCATGGAGAAGAAAATGAAGAAAAGTTTCACAAATTCGAATAAAATGTCATTTGCATGCATAACGACGATTTATTTGGCCTTGCACTTGCAACAGCTGCACAATATGTCCTTGATTGCTGTGCGACGAGGACACATGGTTGCGTACGAAATAAGTCGCCACATGCCATCTTCACACCCAACTGTCAAACTTGACTAACATTTTAAACTTCGTCTAACAAAAACAGACATTCAGCATCTACGACTCTGATTTGCCTTGGATTGCGGTCTGTGGCGTTTTATTTTGTCTTCTTCCTTTGCCTTTTGCATTACTGTACTTGAATCGAATTGATTTCAATTCATTTAGCATGTATACGATAGTTTCCAAACATTCATCTACTTAAAAGTGTTTCAATTGTCCTCTTAATTCTCAAATAGAAGATTTTCAACTATTTCCCAAAAGAAAATAAAAAGCCAGTGCATGAAAATACCTTAGATTCACTATTTCAATGTGTGCGAACCACGCAAAGTAAATTTTGCATGTGAAAATAAGTAATTCGAAACCCATTCATAATTACAAAGTTAAATTTTCCCTGCTCTATCTTCGTCCTTTCATATTAAAATACAGTCAATTTCATTTATAACATATCCGTTTAAAATGAACTTTCAGTTATAAAGAACATTATTTTCATGCAAAACTGTGAAGTTTTGAATAAAAAATTATATTTTTATGCTGGCTCCATGTTTTATTTTTCATATGTTCTCGATTCCAGGAAGTGCACTGGGAAATGCTCGAAAGCAATGCCACGGTCAACAAGGAGCTCTACATAGCCCAACTATACCGCGTGAAAGAGGCTATTCGACTGAAAGGACTCCATCAACAAGGCCAAACCATACTCCTTCACGACAACGCCAGGCCTCATGTTGCATAAGTCTTCGAAGCCGCACTCCAAGAGCTCGTATGGGAGGTCCTTCAACATCCGCCGTATTCTGCGGATCTTGCGCCGATGGATTACCATCGAACCACAATGAAGAGGACCTTAAAAACTGCGTCAACAACTTCTTCGAGTTCGCAAAAAAAATAGATATAATTCATTTCCACCCTTCAAAACCTCATATGTTTTAATTTGTCTACTCAATCTTCCAAGCAGCTACTGTAAATTAATTACTTAATTCCACTCAATGTAACTTTCTACAATTGCCAATGGAATGACTTTCGTCTGACAGACTGTAGTAAAACTCGCTAAATAGCAAAAACTGAGAAACTCCTTCATTCCTTTAGTGGCGTTTAGCTTGAATTAATTAGTAATACAAAAACGAACAAGGAATATCTCACCCCACAAAGAAATGTCTGCAATCAGTTGTGCAGCGAAGCACATCTTAGAACGTGAATCGCTTTGCCAGTTTGTTCGGCGAGCACCAACAGAGGGAGATTGTAGATTTCCCGCAAGTGTCTGAAAAGCAAAATAGACCATGGTCACCGCTAATCTACATTATGTCAGGAAAATTTGCTGAGATGTTAATATTGGCAGTTTATTCGAGGCACATGCGGGTGATAAAGAATAACAGAAAGCTACGCCACATTTCGTCAAGGAGTGATTCCTTTTCCGAGCTTCAAAAGCAGCTTTATTGACTGAGTGACTGAAAATTGCTGGAAACTAAACAAAAGCGACAGCTAAAAGTGTGCGTCGACGTTTATAACCGTTTCGAATTAATGTACAACAAAGTGTTTAATATTTTTTATTTTATTATTGAAGTTGAATTTGTTTAGCTGCCCATTCGGTAACGTTAGCAACAACAACATGAAAGTAACGTTACCAAACCAAATAGCAAAAGGTGACCCATTATCAATTATCCATTCTTTTGAAACTCATACTATATTATATTATTTTCTTAAATTTTTGTATTTTACAATGAATTAATAAGAATTGAGTTAAACATTAATAGTCTGCTTAATAATTGTATTTTATTCATATTTTCATAAATAAAAAGCGTAAAATAAATGACATATGTATATAATATAAGTAATATATATATTTAGCTTAAGACTTTTTTAATCATAGCTTTAGAATTAAGTTTAAAAAAGTTAAATTCAAAAATTCAAAAAAAATTACATTAACTGCATTATTCGCATAGACCGTGTAAAGTAATGCAGACAATTAAATCAATTTTACTGTATTTCTAATTAAAAATTATTTAATTTAATTAAACTTTTGTTGTCATGCAAGAACTCAGCAGCCAATGAGAAATTTTCATATAATCTGCTGCATTTTGGTGCAATTCTCAATAACAAAGCAAAAATCAGCAAAGGCTTGCATTGATTGCATTTAACCGAAGCATTTCAGAGCAGGCAAAACTTCATAGGCAGAGAATTAATAAAGTTATTATTGGACACCCCCTATGGTCAGTACACTGCTGGCATTATGGATGCAACGAAAGAACAATGCTTTGATGCTCACTCGCTTGCTGAGAAACAAAAGCAGCTGCATTGTATTCAGCAAGTGCAAGTCGAAGATGTCAAAGGGTTGGGCGGCAGTGCACATCTGAAAGTGTCATGGTAACGTGTTGAACGTTTTAATAACGAAATCAAAGGAATTCTCATATGTGAGATGAATTGTTAAGCCAAAGTCAAAGCGAATCCAGTTTTTGATGCGATTGTCTGTCGCTCTGCAATTGAGCCTATAAAAGGCCGAAAATGCACTGCAGGCACATCACTTGAGTGCAAGCGTTCGACAGGAAGACTGACTGCAGTTAACGCGCGCTCGGAACTGTAGTCTGGATAAGTGAAATTTGGTGTCTTATTGGTGTAGTCCCTAAGTGAATTTGTGCATTTTAAAATCACTCAGCTTCTACAGTTTATAAGACACCTAAGGCACGTTGACTTATCCTTCCAAGTTATTTCCGTGTATAATAAAAATAAATGAAACAATTCGTATTATCATATAAACCGTGTGTGCCAGGTACAGTTTGATTCTTGCTCCAGCTAAAAGTGCACATTCGTTCAAATTTACCTACTTAACTTAGAAAAAAGTGCAGCAGCGCTCGGCGCCGAAGTGAGTCTAAAATGCAAAGTACAGAAATAATAAAAGTTCAAACGGTTATTTAAAAAACAGAATTTACATATTTTTTTTATTTATTTACTTTTTTTTTTGTTTTAGTTAGTAAAATTTTCATTCATTGTTAGTCGTAGCTTAACATTTCTAACGGTTACTGAAGTTTGCGTGGCCTCAAAACTAAAGAATCCTTATCAAATCAAAATCAAACAAATTTTGTAAACTATTTTCTAAAATGCAGTTTTCTTTCTTTTCTTAATGTATTTTATTTTATTTTTTTTTTTTAATATAATGTTGTGTCAGTGTCCAAAAAACCAGTTCAATCTGCCAACCATTGCCAAATTGTTACATTTTGTTGCTTCATGGGTAATTATGTACATTATTTCAAATACTTAATTTCACCATGCATGTAACAGACTGTCTCATGTGGTCCTGCGTTTTACTGCTGCACTTTCACTTTAAATTTCTGTGAGCTTCTTGCCTGTCCAGCGGCTATTGACTTTTTAAAACAGAAACAACTATTGCGCAGCATCTTCTCTGTTTAAGTCCGATTTCAAGCAGACGACAACGATTCGAGATTCCTGAGCTCCAGATACGCTACTTCAAAACTGCACAGTGACACGAGCAATCGGAACAACTCAAGATGTAAGTTCGCAGCTTTAAATTCCGTATAATCGAATTTGTGCATCACTAAACAAATGTGTAAACTGCATCAATGATGCATTTTTATTATGATTCCTATTATTTTTTGAAATTCTTTTGACTGTCCCACTCTCACTGTGTAACTACTGCGCACTTCACTCACACACAAAGTAAACGAAAGTCCAAAGTGGACGACATTGTTTAAATAGGCAATAAATGATAGGATCTGGCTTAAAAAATGGGGTTTTACTTTATATTGTGAATATGCGTATGTCTAGCTAACAATAATTATTTTATGGTACATGGTAATTATGTGTAAAATACATTAATCGTGCATTTGTTTAGAGCTTTGGCTAATAACCGTGCTGCAGCATGATCGTCTGCAGCACACGCTTGATCTGCGTAGACGTGTTGAGCCGGGATCTCAGCCCCAATGAGAAGGCAACTGACAGGATTTCGGCGGCATGTTCCTGCAGCAGTAGCGTAATTTCGCACAGGTTATCGATGGCCGTTGCCGCCACGGAGGAGTTCTCATCGCGTAGACACTGAATGTACGCATTGAGGGTGCATTTGTTGATGCCAGCATGTCCCGGATTGTGTTTCAAATGGCGTATTAGCATTATGAACGCAATCGAGCGTATTTGTGCGCTGGGCGAGAAAATCAAATCGAGCAAACGATCGAAAAGTTCGTGTAGAAACGAGAAACGCTTCGATGTCAGACCCTCAATTTCCTGCAGTGGATAGAGTATAACATCCTCCGCCATCGATTGCTTAATGATTTTGATTAAATTGAGAAAATGTGGCGAAATATTTGAACTCGTACTCGTGCGATTATACGATCCCGTAATGACAAAGGATAAGGCGCCGCGGCTGCCCAAATCAAGTGGTGCCGGCTGCGTGCCCGGCTCAACGACGTCGACTTCAGTTGTGCTTGCGGTCGCCAGCGCGGTTTTGGTCTGAGTCTTGGCCGAGTCATTGCTGTCATCGATGTCAAAGTCCATTTTATTATCATCATCGTCCAGTTCGTGCATTGTCACATTCTTATGCTGCAGCAGCGCAATCGCCTGCACCAGCTGCTGCAGTGTCGCCATGGAAGTGTAGCGCGCCGCCAGTTCCATCAATATGCCCACATACTGCTCAATATACACAAGTGCACTCGTGGGATTAATATTGATGTAGGATTGCAGCAACTGCACCAACTTGATCAGTATCTGATAGGCCTCCTTGACGCAGCTGTGATGCTTGAAGAAGTTGAAATAGCACGTCAGCGTTGCCTGGAAGTCCTGCTTGTATGTATCCTCGAAGATCATCGGCTGCAGCAGCTCCAGCGCGCGCAGTATCTGCACGAAACGATGGAAATGATATTCCTCGCGCAAAGCCTTTAGCGTGTTCTGCGCACGGCCTTGTATTAGCGAGGAGAGCACGCTCAGCTGCCGCAGGAACAGTGTGGGATGCGAGGCAGCCAGCTTGCGTATCAGCAACTCCGTGTCGCTGGACAGCGTCTCAAAGTCCTTTTTGGCCACCAAACTGCCCAGGCAGGTAATCAAATAATTTGCCACCTTATCCGCCTGGCAACCTTTGAGCGTTTGCAATTTGTAGACCTTTTCGCCAGCCTGGCTGAGCTTCATAAACTTTATCGACGGATACATAAGATACAATTGCTGCAGCGTCTGCAACTTGAGTGTCTCCGAGCAGTTATGATTCGAAACATTCTCGACAAACTTCACCATGGCGCCTCTATCCTTCTCCGTCATTCTGAACATCAGGTTCATGCGTGCACACAGTTTATAGTCATAGTTGCTAGTTGGGCTTGCGTCCACATTGCCGTTGGCCAGTTCGGCAACGCCCTCGTTAAGTATGAACTCGGTAAACGACTTTAGTTCGTGGTCCTTCAAAACGAATACCGTATTCGGTTGGTCGGTCTTTGTGTCCGACCTGTCGCGACCTTTCCACAATTTCGGATTGTTCGTCAAGGCTTCAAAGTAGTTTAGCACAGTGCTATAATCGGAATGCGCATGGCTCTCCCGAAATAGATAATCCGCAATGCGAACTATCGTCTCCCAGTTGGTTTGATGATTGATCAATGACAGCAAATAGAAACGGAACTCGCTGGATTTGTTCGAGAACAAAAAGCGTCTGTTCAGTGCCTCGTTCGTTATCAGCTCTGGATCCACATCGGCCAGCCAGTCGACAAACAAGCCATTATGACATATGGCCAGATTGCCATGTTGCACCACTGAGCTTTCCGTTAGCATCGCATCGTTAAATCCCGCCAACATATTCTTGATAATCGACTTCTGCTGCAGTGCTTCGACCTGCTGCTGCGTTATGCGCGTCTGCTGGCGCTGCATGGAGTTGTTCAGCATAAAGCACAAACTCTCGAAATGCAACGGCAGTGTGCCCAGCTGCGTATGGCTCAGCCTCTCGCTGACAATGCCCTCAATGGTCTCGTAGCACTCCATCGAGGTCTGGCGCCCGCTGAGCAATGCGCGAAACAGCGTGCAGGTGTGCTGATTTGGCATTATGCTGTCATAGCACGTCATCGTCGTTTGGACGTGGTCCACATCCCGCAGCAGGCTTTGTATGGCACGCGTGGCCGCTGCCTGCAGGTCACTTGCTGGCGCTCCGGGCGTGCCACTGGCTATATCAGCCAGCAGCTGATGTATCAAATGACGATAACGATAATTGTTGAAGTCGCCTAGTTTTGGCAGCTTCAAAACTAGTTGCACAACTTCCTCCGTGTTTCTCAGATTATTTGTGCTGCTCGTGCTGCTGATGTTGCCGGTGCTGCTGATGACGCTGCTGATGACGGTGTTGGTGTTGATGCTGCTGCTGCAGGTAGCCAATTGCGGCTGTCGCTGCAGTAAGGGCATAAAATCTGGCATCTGTGCCTGTTCCAGCACTTGCACCGTCAGCTTGGGCAAATCGGGCACGGTCTGCGCATGTGAGTGCAATTCGAGCGCCTGCACGGTGTAATGGCCATTCTTGGCACCACGCGCCTGCTGTATCTCGATCAACTGCGCCAGATACGCTTTGTTGAGTATGGCATTCTTAACCGAATCGAACTGCTCCATTACGGCGGTGTCGAGCAGCGCCAATAGCTTCGACATTGAATTAACCGGCGTACCGAAATTCTGCACGAACAGCACAATCTGATCGGGTGTGAGCTCGTGCAGTGCTGCCTCTATTAGACGTTCGACCGGCGAGCGTATCATTTTCAGTTTCAGCCAGTCGGGCAGCAGCTGAACCGGCTCCTGCGGCAGGTTCGGCAAAAATGCAATTGGCGCCGGTCGTCCTACGGGAAACCAATAATCAAGTATGGGTACCGACTCGGGCATGTTGTCGCTCGAATAGGTCAGCAGTATGATAAAGGCATGTATAATATTTATGTGCAGCGGCAGTTGCACATCATCATCGAATTGCACCATAAGCAGATCTGGATACTCGGTCCATTCGTAGGGTTCATTGTACTCGCGCAGCTTTATGATGTAATTGTTAAACATGACAAAGAGACACTTCAGCGTCTGTAGTCGTTGCTCGTGTTCCATAACTAAGCCATCCTCGGGTGCAATAACGATATGCTGAAACATGGTGCTTCTCTCGACAATCAGCTGCGCCATATCGATGACGTGATCCAGCATTTCGTTGACCGGATCATTAAGCGTGTGCGCAGCAATAAATTGTATATAAGCCATAACCAATTCTGGATTGTTTTCCACTTGGCAGGCTGCGCGCAATTGTGGTATTATGAACGCTCGGACATCCAAGAAATGCGGTATTTGTGGTATGGACTTCAGCAGCCATTCGTTCTCTAATTCGCCCATATTTTTAAATATAATTTTAATGCCTGCCAATGCAGAAACGCGCGATTGCTTAACCGTGGAAGACAGTCGGCGGAAAATGTAGTCCAAAACTTCGCACACGGTTTGCTTATTGCTGTTAGCATCGGTTATTAGATTGCGTAGAAAGTCGACCAGTTCAGCATCACGACTGTTCTCCTCGTTGATGATGTGCGCATTGAACAGCAGAAACTCGCAGAGGCATTGCACCGGTAAATGATTCAGATCACCTTCACTATTTTGCACCAGATCGGACAGCCATGGCATGGACTGTGTTGTGCCTTGCCTTTGTATGATATCCAACAGCAAGTCTGGCTTGCGACAACGACAGAACAAATGACCCAACTTATACGTTTGATTTAAGAACTTAAGCTGGTCTAGCACAGCCGTTGGTATTTTGCGTGCAGCGCCCATTGGCGCCATCAGCATCAACTGTGAGATCAGTAAAGCAGTCTCTTCGGTAATAACCGATGCTGGCGAAGTTTGCGCAGCCAAGTACTTCTCATACTGAAGTATATGCTCTTTTTCAATTGTCAGTATCTATAAAAAGATGGCAAATTAATATAAGTATATAAAAATCA
This sequence comes from Stegana nigrithorax, assembly GCA_037044495.1. Lineage (NCBI taxonomy): Eukaryota > Metazoa > Arthropoda > Insecta > Diptera > Drosophilidae > Stegana > Stegana nigrithorax. The sequence continues at coordinate 29,342 of JBAMBQ010003930.1, forward strand.
ACAAGCACTTGCTGCACTTGCTGGCACTCACTTGCAATTCATCCTTTGCAGATGCATTATTGTTCATTTGATTCGTAATGCACATTTCCATCAGCATCTTCATTGTGGGATAATGATCCCAGCAGAAAGCGCCAAAGGTGGATGGATTATGCGCAGATATCATTAGCAAGATAAGCCACGCCTTCCAATAATATAAAATGATGGCCAGCTTTGGCGGTTCGTAGTGTGAAGGTAACACAATATTCTCCGGATGATGATACTCCGACATGCTGAACAGAAAGTCGATTATATCGAATTTATTTGCTTGCACAGCTGGGCAATTGGGAATCTTCATTGCCGACACTCTCTTTATTGCAAGCAATATGATGTCGAAGGTATCGGCTATGGTAAACGGTATATCCTTGGTAATGCCAATCAGTATTATGCGCAGCAAAGTTTCCTCGTGTATGGGTGTCTCAGATATCATGCGCAAGAGTGTGCCACGTTCTGGCTCGGATGGCCATTGATCAGCACGCGAATACTGCTCCGGATTGTCCAATAACAATAATTTGTGCAATGCCTGATGATACTCGGTGCTCTGTAGCTTAAAAAGACTTGGCACGGTTTCATACATCCAGGAAACAGCATCCAACTGCATCTGTGACATTTGATTGTAAAACTTAATCAAAACTTGACTGTTTTTAAATTCTTTTGTAGCCTTAAGCGCGATGCAGGCTTCTCGAGCTTGTGGCGTTATAGTCAAAAACATGCATAGACACGCGATATCCACAATTGAGTGGAATATTCTGTCTCTGAAGTCGGACTGCTCGATCTGCGGCAGAAGGTCCGCTCTCACCGTCATAAATACTTTGCAAAACTTAACAATGTTCACATCGAAGCGTAGCATGCGCACCAGCTCACGTAGAAAAACACGCAACGTGCGCAGACAGTCCTCACGTTGAAGCAGGAACTCTTGATATATTTCAGCTAAATTCAATGCCGACTGATCGGGCAATGTTTGAAACATTGTGGCTGAAATATAGACAAAGAAATTAATATTGTGCATAAGGCAACAAATAATTTTCATATAGAAACTCACCCAACATGCCCATATTGTTTGGATTTCTCGTATTGGAGAGTTCATTTTGCACGACCAGTTTAAGTATGACATTCAAAATCTCTGGCTGTAGGCGCATGATTTCCTTAAGACAGGACATGTAGTGATTTATGAGCTGTTTAGTCTTCAGGCGCATTTTAACTAGTACGCCGAGCACCTCGTGATCCTTATAGCATTTGCCCTTGATGTTAAAGCAAATGTACGAGAGCAATTGCTGTGCAAGTTTGACGAGCTTGCCATTGTGTATCCACAGTTCTAAACGCGAAATGCACAAAAAACGCACCTCAGCTATGCCAGAAGCGGAGCATAAAAACTTAAGGAAATTTTTCGTATAATTATCCTGTTGCTGTCGTTTATTCAACTGATCTTTGATTGCCTCCACTGTATACTTCTCCACGATATTGTCCGTAAAACGTCTTTGTACATCGCATATGGAATTCGTCACATCTGCCTCCGTGCTGGATGCTATTGTCGATTCAATGCCTTGTGTAGAATTATCGCCGGAATCGTCGTCGATGTTAATATTTATATCACGATGACTCTGGCTGGCTGTCATGGCAGTGCTAGTTGTGGCGTTACCATCGAAACGTAGTAAATGTAAGGGCGGCGTAATCGTTTTAAATGCCTCGCATATGTTGCTAATAAAAGGCGAGCAGTACTCATTGTCTGCCCAGAAGCGTTCATTGACCGCATCTTCTATGTAAATCCGTAGAAATACGTCTGGCCATTGTGACCGTTCCTTGTAGCCTTTAGTTAACATATTAGCAGCCAAAATATGTATATTTGAACTATATCGGGCTTTGACATTGACATCGCGACGCAGTATGGATAGCAGCGCACCAGTCACCACTTCATTGCAGAAGAAGTTTGGCTGCAGCTTACACAGCAAACTTAGCGATAGAAATGGTATCGGATCCACTTTGCTTCGTGAATTCGATGAAACAATGTATTTCAAAGTACTACAAATCAATTGAATAATGGTTTCGTTATCATTTTGATCAATTGACGCGTACGTTGCCTCGATTAACTGCAAAGGATCAGAGTCTTTTGCATATTGCTCCCACAAATCGTAATGGCTTGTGCTGCTATTGCTGACCTCATCACTGCCTTCCTTCAAGCTCATTCGTAACCGCTTGCTGGCACTTGCAATATTGGTTGTGGCCTCTCGCTTACGATCCGAAGATGATACCGGCACATTTTTCATGGGTAACATTTTCGACTTTGCGTCATCACGAGAAGTTTTCGTACCCAGTGCAAATAGTTCACCACCCATATGAGCAGACATCTTCTTTTGACCTCTAGCCGAGGAAGCCGGCTTATTCCGATCCATTTTCGATTTGCTTCCCTGCTGCTGAGGACACCAATTGTTGATATTTATATGTCAGAACTGTGTGCCCCAAGATGACGTTGTCAGAAGAGAGATGAGAGTGCTTTACTATGCGCCAGAGTGAGAAAGAACGGTTTCCGAGCTCTGCAAACTCTACTCCTCAGCTTTAGTACTAAACAACACATATTCTTTTGTAGTGACACCAAAAAACCCCGTTTTGTTTTATATTTTTTAGCTCCGTTCCATCGCGTTTACAAAATTATTAGTTCAGTAAATTGCTGTTGAATTTCAAAGGCTATTTTAGAAGGATTTTGAAAATAAAGGAAAAACAGGTACTTGTGTAAAATGTCGTATTTGTCGTAGTTTAAAATTATTGACAAACTTATATAAAAAGTTTAAGAAAGACATTTAGATGTGATGCATGTATTTTGGTATTCCGAATTCTCATTATATTCTTTATATTCAATATAACGTAGAGAGAATTTATTTTACATGGGAAAGATTTTTTCAATCAGAAAATTTCAACGTTAGGAATTCCATACAAATTTTGCAATCGTTGTAACAAACATTTTTCTTTTTTACTTAAATAAACGCCTGATGTAACAAACAAGATTGTAACTAAATTCGTTAAGGCACTAGATATTAAAATGACAATAATTAAAAAAAATATATTTCAAAATTTTCCTACACCATTTAATAGCCAATTTCGTTTATCTTAAGCAACACTGGTTGAAATGTAATAAACACGCCGACAACACACGAAATTATTATTACTTTATTGTTTACATTTATCCATAGCTAATTACCGCGGGACGAAATCGCTTTCTGGCAGCAAAAATGGATGATGGAAGCCCTTCAGTCACACGCAAACCAGAGTTCCTCATAGTAGCTCCGCCGCTTATGGACTTTGAAGATGAATTATTGTGGTTCGACTTATCGGGCAGCAGCAGTCACCAAATACTATACGACAAATCTAACTTCATAGCACCAAATACAAAGCATCTCATCGAGCAAGCATACAATCAACCACTTAGTTTACAAGATCAGCAAATTCTTTTTGATGAATTAATGACGCACAGGAATATAGTACATCAATACGGCTTGACACCAGCAAAAGTACAACGAAATTTCGTTATCAATTTGTATTTAAAACTAAACGCGAATTCATTTTAGCTACCCCAGCTCGTTGAAAATAATCCACTTATCTCAATTGAAATCTTATTGAGACTTATGGTCACAACGGATATTACGGAGTATTTCCACATACTGGTCAAAATGGATATTACGTTGCATTCAATGGAAGTTGTAAACAGGTATGCCCAGGAAAATCAGCAAATGTTTGTACTGGAACCGAAAAATGCTTTTTTTTATGCTTAGACTTACGACATCAGTTGCCCTGCCGACAGAATTCATACACCTGTACATCAGTAATTGCATTTCAACCTGCGAGACCGTGAAAGACAAGTACATGCAATCGCGATTAGTACGCTTGGTTTGCGTTTTTCTGCAGTCACTTATTCGTAATAAAATAATTAACGTTAAGGTGCGTCTTGCGATTATTTGTGTTTGTATTATGTTGTCAAAATTTATGTTGATTCTTTCAGGAGCTTTTTATTGAAATTGAAGCGTTTTGTGTGGGTTTTAGTAAAATTAAAGAAGCTGCAGCGTTATACCGGCTAATTAAACATCTGGAGACTGGTGAAATTACTCAAAGTTCAAATATATTGGGACCAACTAGTACGCAGAATAAGCTTGATAAATGATAAGTTGAAGAATGTGTTTGGTAAACAGGTTTTCACTGTTCTGTTTATAAATACATAGATCATTGTTTGCATGAATTATTAATAAATTCTAATTTATACTTTAGTTACTCGCTTTAATTCATAGTCACACTCTAAGTGTGGCTTTTGATTCAAACCCTTATAAGAATGAAATAGTTCTTTCTGCTTCGAGAATTTTGCGGCGCTGAATTCGCAAATCTCATTCACTCAGGCCACAAAGCCGTTGTAAGGCGAAAATAAGCAATAATTTACTGACCGATGGCTACCACTCGCTTTTCAAGTAAGCTCCGTGTTTGGATTATGAGGGTGAAACTGTTCACAATTGAAAGGAATTCATTTAAGCAGTTGTAAAATATGGCAATTGCTTTTAAATTCTTATTCCGCGAGTGTTCTTTGCGACTAAAAGTGATAAGTTAAATAAACATTTTGCCTTACGTTGTCAGAAGAGACGACTTCACTATGCGTCAGAGTGAGAAAGAACGATTTCGTACTCTGCAAACTCTGTTCCAGTGAAACTGTGGTAATTTGATGTACGTAAACTTTTTTTGATATCTGTATGCTCTTAGATCGCCTTCTACATCGATCCGATCGTATTACTCATGTTTTCTATCGAAATGCAGTAAGATGTTATTATTTCACTTAAATTTAATTATATACAAATTATTCTCAAAGATACGTAGTACCCAAATTATCGCCAGGAAGCATATTAAAATTCAAAAATTTTGCTTTATAGTAAGGATGCATGGTGTAAAAAAATTTTTAAATAACTTACTAGTCATTCAAAAAAAAGTCTGGCACCATGTGCACTTGTGGCCATTTTTAGTTGATATTTTTTTTGTATTGTGATGTTTGGGTACATAAACAGCTGATATTCGTGTTTGTTGTTTATACGATTTTGGATTAACTCATTGCGCATGAATTCCAAGAAAAACATATGGATATATTACTGACTTCTTAGTTAGTTATTCGGTTGGTATGATTTTTTAAATACGTAGTATCTAAAAATGTCAGCCGCAAAAAAAATTGAAGAAGGGGCAGAGTTAGTGCGACAGGCTGAAAAAAGGTAAAAATAATACACAATTTGTATATAAATACTTAAATAAGTTATTTTGATTTTGTGTTTTTTTCTGCAGTTTGAAAGTAGGCTTGCTAAAGTGGCGCCCAGACTACGACAGCGCAGCAGATGAATACGCGAAAGCAGGTAAAATGTGGGCGATACAAAATCGTTAAATTCACAAAACAAAATTGATTTTTCAAAATACAAGTGACGCCTGATTTAAATAAATTAAAAAATAAATAACTTTAACCTTTATTTCAGCTACTGCTTATCGCATAGGCAAAGCTTACGAAAAAAGCAAAGAATGCCTAATTAAGGCTATCGATTGTTACAAGAATAATCATTCCTGGTTCCATGCAGCGAAATCCTATGAACAGGTGAGTCAAAAACTGAAATAAAATAAATTTAAAATGACAAATATACTTCCTGAGCGAAATAACTGTATAACATAGAACATATTCTTAAAATTATGATTTTTTTGACATTTTTACAATAGGATTTTTGACCGCACTCATAACGATTCTTTAAAGACGGTAATTTTGTACTCGGAGAAATATTTTCTTTCTTCTTTGTCATGTTTAAAAGCGTCAAAATTTTGGAAATTTCAAACAATTTGCCAAACCTGTTTATCGAACTGGTGTGATGAACTCATTTAATGTGACGTTATGCAAAAGCTGTCTACGTTGCATCCAAAAACATCCCATATTAATATGTACATACATATATGCTTTCTAAATTAATAGAAAATACATGTTTTGATGAGTGTACTTCAAATACAATTCAATAACAAAAGAAATTTTGTATTTTTCTGACCAAAATATCTATTTTTTTTTATTTCAGTCAAGACTAATATATTCTTCTTAAATATCTTGCAGATAATTTTGATCTTAAAAGAAACTGACAATTTATTGGAGGTAGAGGAGAATGTCAACAAAGCTTGCAATTTGTATCAACAACATGGCTCTCCTGAATCCGCGGCGTCGGCTTTGGACAAAGCGGCTAAAATAGTAGAACATAAGCATCCAGATATTGCTCTTAGATTTTATCAGCATGCTTTGGAAGTTGTAATGGTAAGTGACTGAAGAAGTAAGCCAGCTTACTAGATACTTATAATGACTTAACATTAAGAATTTTAAAAATTCGGGATTCGGGAACTAGAATTATATATAAATATTAAAATATATCCATACATCCAAATAGTCTGAATTTCTGCTACTCATTTCTTGCATTTAATATGTAACGTAAAGTAAAAAAGTAATTTTTATATAATTAAATGTTCTCATCCTTAGATAGAAGATTCTACCAGACATGCTGCCGAATACGCTTCTAAAGTCTCAAGGATTTTAGTTAAATTGAAAATGTACGTAACTGTTTGGCCTTTAGTTTTATAAAATAAAAATTCTTTAAACTTTTTTTACTGCTGCACTTTATAGGTATGATCAAGCTGTAAACGCTTTAAGAAAGGAAATTGGATTGAATCAAGAAACCGAATCATATGGCCAAATCGGTCGCTTAACTGTTGCATTGGTTTTGGTAGAATTGGGACGCGGTGACTCTGTAGCTGCACAAAAGGCATTTAATGAGTTTGGCAACTGCTGCGATCCACAAGAGGTGTCAACATTGCAAACACTTTTGCAAGCTTATGACGATAGTGATCCTGAACTAGCAGCTCAAATGTTGGGATCGCCGTTTATAAAACACATGGATGTGGAGTACGCAATTTTAGCCAGAGAAGTGCGGTTACCACGTGGCGCCACAGTAAGTTTAATTTCATTTAATAACTTATTTATATGCGTTAAAAAATTCTAAAAACTATGCCACATGTCCTGAATTTGCAACTATGACCTTGGCAATGCCGTATGATTTAGAAAGAGATAGACATAATTTGCTTAGATAAAATAAAATTATTAACACTTTATTTGTGTGAAACTTCGAACTTCAAACTTTTTTCTGTATACTCTTCTGCAGGTTGTGAAGAGTGCTGGCCCAAACGAAGAAGACAACGAAGATGAGGAGGAGGGCGGCTTATGCTAATCGTTGCAATTAAATTTCCAGCTGTTGTTATTAAACTTATTAAAGATAAACTTAATGTATTCCCTTTGAATTTTAAAATATATTTTAATCAGATCTCTGCTCTAAAATGTCTTCTATTCATCTCCTTGCGGTTGTGGTTGATCTGTGACTGGAGATCGCGAGTCCTAAGCACGTACAGAAATTATTTGGCTTTATTAGAAAATCGTATTTTATTATTTTTAATAATTCAACATGTGTTAATAATTTAAAACGTTGCGTCTTAAAAAATATAATATTTGCAAGAACATCATATAGTGGCACCAAGCTTAATAGTTCGGAATTATCTCGAATTTAATGCCATGTTCGTGCTTTTCGAGTTCAGTGATGAGGTTTGTCTTCGCGAATGCGGCTCCGGGCGGCAATACACCGCCATTGTTGGGCATCTTATCGCTTTCGTTCAATATGGTTTTGGCTGCGCAGAGCAGCGCAACACAGGTTGAGCCATACCCAGGGTTCGGACCAGACACTTTCACCATCAGAGTCTTGGTCGGTGGAGTCACATATTGATCTGTTACTTCACTTAGGCGCTCAGTTTTGGGCCAGCCAGTTGCTTTCATTGTTGTGCTGAAGAAAGTACGCGCCATAGTCTCTTCCGATGGACCTTCGCGTGACGCAAAACCGCCGGAAAATACGTTAGGATATTTTAGCAACAGCTGCTGACCGAGTTTGAATTTTGTCATAAGTCCGAAAATCGTTGCGAAAAAGGCCACCACAACAGCGGCAAACCATGAACCGAACGAAATGTATGTGTTAACTTGGACGGGACGCTTTTTCTCATGTTCGTAAAGGAAACGCTGAGAGCGCATAACCACTGAGCTATCCGGACCTGGGAAAGGTAGACATACGCTATTCACCTCAGGCGCACGGAAGATAAGCGGACGTTTCTGCAAAATCGGTTGAAATTTGGGCAACTTATTTGGAAACAATTGTTTCCGTATATTGTGTACTTCACTAATATTTGACAAACTGTGAACGGCACTCTCCCAGGTGCCATAGTTCAAACGAGCACCGCTAACCTTGCCACCTTTTGGAGCGGTCTTTAGGAATGTCTCAACGCTATTTACAACACCATCGAAATTCTTCTCGGCAAAGACCACACCCATATCAGCGGGTATCGAATCGAATCCGCATGCGCTGACAATATAAACTCCACGTTCATTGGCTTGTTTGTTGTACTTTAACTGCATCGATTCGATGTACTGTGTCTCACCGCTCACATCCACATGATGCGTGCCGGCTTCGATGCAGGCTTTCACGACTGCCTCGCCGTAGAAGCGATAGGGCCCACACGTATTGACGACAATGCGACAACGCTTTGCCATCTCGAGCAGTGAACTTGGATTGCTGACGTCGGCGATTACAATTGGTGTATCCGAGATATCCTTGTTCGCCTTGGCACCCATTTCTTTGAGGACAGTCTGCAGCTTAGCTTGACTGCGACCCGCTATACCCCAGCTCAGATCCTTCAGCACGCTTATAGCTTCGAACACGGTGTACTTGCCGGTAAAACCGGTGGCTCCAAAAATTATAACATCCAATTTCTTTGCCATTTTGGTATAATTCTACTTAATCACGGTTATAAAATGATGTCACTTAACACGCCTAGCAGACGGGGATCTGATACGCGCTTTATCAGTTTCTAATATTAGTTTTGTTTTTAGATTTTATTTCGATTTTTTCGACTATGTTTCTCTTTGACCAAAGTCGACAGACGTGTGAATTGTTATTAAAAGTCGTTGGAGCAAGTTGCTGCTTTTTATATTAGCGAGTCGCAGTTAAGTATTACTCAGCACTTTTGCGATTACAGTCTACTAAATACAGTTTGTCTATAAAGTGTCTTGCCAAGGCAACAAATTTTGCTGATCGAAGTTTATTCTTATCTAAGAAAAACAACCTGTACCGTTTATTTTTAATTAATAAACAATGTAGTATCTCGTTATTTAAAGGTTTACTAAGAACTTGCAAAAGCAGCGCAGTAGCAACAAAAATTACTAAATCTGTCTTTCATGCATAAATATGTTAAATATGTACGTAAACATATGTACATACATGTGTATATATGTAAATGCATGTGTGCTGCGCAACCGTTATCGGCTTGTTGTTTGTTTCTATGCCCCTAAAAAAATTTAGTCTGCATTTAATTGAAAATAAAAACTTATTTATAAATAATCGCATCTTAGCTCATTACTTTCATATTATTTTTCTTTTTTGTATTAAATATGTGTGTATGTATATCAATCAAAAATAAAATGGTTATGTTATGTTAGACTAATGTCAACAAGTAAATTAAAACTTTTATCAAATTAATGTTTGCATATGTATACTTTTACTTACATGCATAAATACCGACTCATGCATACAAGCAAAAGACTACCTAACATTTCATAATACCATAATAAGGCAAGAATTTAACATTCAACTTTGATTTTAGTTCTCACATTGGTTGGTGCGAGTAAACCAGAGAGCAAAGTACACCAAAAAAATCTTCTGTTAGTCGTTCCCTGCGCACCAGCTTTGTTGACTTGATAAAGCACAGAACTCTTCGGCTAACTATGAAGGCTTACTCCATACCCTGCTTAACGCCGGTCATGCACAAAGACAATTTTGCATCGTCTGCTTTTCTTCTCAATCATCACAGCTTTTGCAAAATTCATTAAAAATAAATCCAAGTTCATTGATGAGACTGTTTCCTGTAACGGTCCTACATACTAAAAGCCTATAGAAAAAAATGGGTCCGACTTTTGCTCTATACAACCAATGTGTTACATTTCACTATAGCCTAAGAGTTTATTATTTTAATTCCAGTTACATATAAGGTTATTAAAGAGGGTAAAGTTGCTTTCGATGATTTTCAATTCCTATGTGATTAGTTCATACATATTCAAAAAGAATTTAATTTATTTAGAAAAAATTTAACTTAGAAAAACCAGTTTATCAAGCCATCTGAAACAAATTAGTGCAAAGTCACCTTTTCGATCAAGCAGATTATAGTTATTGCGATAACAGACGACACTGTAAGTTTACCGGCGATCAGCAACCTAACAGTTGATCGAGACGCGTTCGATTGATTTTGAGTGCAGACTGTGTGAATTAATTGTATAGTTAACATGTGTTCCAAAGTAGTGCCGATATGTTTCTCAAGGTTAATGTTTTGAGTTGTTATCGTAACATACATACATTTCCAAAATTTTGCTTATTGTATATCTAGACGCTGGCAGACATATGTATGTATATTTGTGTGTGTATATATATATGCAGTCATAAAGTTGACAAACGTTTAGTCCAACATATGTACATATGGCGCTACAGAATACGAGTCTTAAAATATTATTCTTCCGTCTCTTGACACTAGCCAAGCATATGTTTGGCATGCTCGCAGAATTTGTCATCAACGCGATCTTAAAGCGTACCAACGTAAATCGAAGTTCGACAGTTAACTTAGCTGTTAGTCAGCCGCCGTTCAAAGTGTACAGTGTTTTTGTTTTTTTTTTTGTTTTGTTCAATTAGTTGTGTTTCTTTCTATTTTGGTCGCTCACAATGACTTTCGTTTTTTCTGCTTGTTATCAAAAAAATTTATCACATAAATGTACTATGTAATAGGTTAATAACGGAAATTTTTAACCAGTTTTGATTTAAATTGACTAAACTCTTTTTCTCCTCGCCTAATGCGAACTTTGCGTGCCGTCGTTTCCCACTCATGCAGAACCCTGATTTAGCATCACATACTGAGCTCGGTCAACAAGTAACTCAAGTGTATTCATGCTGCACCATATCAATGTCCTTTCCCACAACTCTGCACTTACCTCAGGATCTTTGATTAACAAGGAATGTTATTAACTAAACAAGACATGCCTTAAAGCAAAAGATCAACTGCTGTAAAAGATAGCCAACTTACTGATCCAGGCTAAATGACAAGTTTTCTTGCAAGTCCTAAAAACAGTTTAGCCCTAAAATTGCAATTGTCGAAAGGATACAGAAAATTCCGAATAAAAAAACTTCAAAAAACATTTGTAAACTATAATGAAAACGTGCTCTTTTGTATATATACAGAATACATTTTCAAGCGCAGTTCATATTTATTCACATGTTTTCACAATGCAAACATTATGAGAGTCTATGGGTTTATGTTGTGCTGTTAGCTTTTCTTTGCTTCCTCGTTCCTCATTAAATACAATTTAACGACTTATTATATTAGGAAACTAAAGTCTTGTAAAAAGTGTAATGACAAATTAAAAGCATGCAATCTGTTAAACTCTAAGTTTTTTTTTTTCTTATTCAAAAAAGATTTTTCAGATTTACATATAACAATAATAATAATAATAATAATATAGCAAAAAAGATGTTTCTTCAAAGCATTTAAGAATTTTTCATTTTGGTCCTGCCTATTTTTTTGCGGGACCATGTCACAAGTCTTTTTTTGTTCTATCCATCAAGTTTGCAATCCGCTTAAACGTTGTCGAAATTTATTCGGAAGTTGCAATGTCTTTCGGTTATATTCTTTTAGTTTTCATTTATCAGCGGTAGCGCTTATGTGATCGGGAAGTTCATTCCGTGAGAATCTCTCCCACATACGGGAGAAGAGCATTTCTAAACCTTTGGCATATTGTGAGCAATCGAAAAGTGGGCTTTCTACACGAGCCTTCCACACTTTTGCCCGCATCGCCTTGAGGTGTTCCCGCTCTGTGCCCAATTTGATTGCTATGTCTTGGTATTCCTGCCTACTACGAGCTATCAACTCTGGACAGCCAATTGTCGCTAATTGGGAGGCTGCCACTCTGTAAAAACGAAATACAGATTAAATCACAGCAATAACAGCATATGAGTCTTATGCAAGCTTACCTGGATGCTAATGTCTCTCCGGGTAGCGTCACTACAGGCGTGCCGGTCCATAATACATCCATAGACGTTGTGTGGCCATTGCAAAGTGGTGTATCAAGGCAGATATCGGCCAGTTGACCGCGTCGTACATGTTCTTCTTTAGCCGCTACGTTTGAAAATATAATTCGTTCAGGGGAGATTCCTATAAAGAAAAACAATAAAAAAATTTCATATTAATTCAAATTGATATGATCAACAAATGTGAGCTTTATACAAACCTAAATCGCTGACAGTTTTCTTAATATTCTGTTCGCCAACAGCTGGGAAACGCAGCAACCACAGCACTGAATTGGGCACATGCTTCAAAATGACAACCCATGATTGCAGTGTCTGAGGATCGATTTTATAAAGCTGATTAAAATTACAGTACACTATTGCATCGTCGGGCAATAAGTACTGCCGCCGTGTTGTGATAACGATATTCTGTGGTACTTCTTCGCCAGTCGCGGCCTTATTATTTGTCTGAGTTGTAGCCAGGCCATTCTGAACAACGACTCCATTCAACGAGGTCTGCACCTGCCCAGTGGCGATCATCGATACAATCTGTGTTGTATTGGGTAGTTCCGCAACTTTGTGAGTGATTTCAACGGGTTTTTGCGCATTGACTACCTCGCGTATCTCCTTGACTTCGGTAGTTTCCACTAACGGCGACAAATCCGTTGCGTTTATAACGGCGACGTTGTCAGCCACCGTTGATTGTTGCTTGTCGCAGACGATAATACGCTCCTTCAGATGTGGGAACATCTGCTTGTGGTCACCTATGAAGTATGTGTAAGGCATGTATGCCAATTTTTCACTATATTGTGAAGCCAATTCTTTCGGACTGGTCACGGCATCGGTGATAATATAATCCATGAAACTTGCGCCACTGGTGCCGGGATAACCCAACCACATAACTTGCACGGGCGCTGGTCGCAGTGCGAATATCTCGTTGCGAGCGCCCTTTGTATAGCCATTCATGTTGACCAGAATGTGGATGCCGTCGCTGTAGATTTTATCGGCTGCTTTGCCATTGCAAGGGATCTGAGAGAGGTCCACAAAGTGCTCAGCTTCTCGGCCGATTTTAAACCGGAAAGTGGTGCCATCATCGGGACTCAGTGCATAGCAGAAGATTTCGACTTTGCTGCGATCGTGTAACCCGGGCACCGACTGCATTAAATGTGAAGTAGGGTGATTGCCAAAGTCAGAGCTGATGTAGCCAATTCGTAGCCGATTATCGCTTGGCAGTTCCCGTGCAAAATTGTATGGTGGCTTATGCAAAACGTGTACCTTCTCAATGCATAGATTAGCGTGTCTGGCGGCAATCGCTTTACGGAATTCATG